>JARHVA010002869.1:2292500-2313939 GCA_037957365.1 Torreya grandis
TAGATGCTATGGCAAACCAATGAAGATTGTTTTGAGTCATGTCTTGATGTGAGAGATGAATCAAGGGTTAAGGAATGCCTAATGGCCAACCAAGATGTTTATAATCATGAAGGCTCTATAAATATTGAAACCAAATGAGATGGTTTATAGACTTGTGCAAGGCTTATTGGTATAGAGTGAACATTTAAGTGTATAACATAGGATAGGTAGTGTGCCTATTGCATGAGTTGATGAGTAGAATAATTTTTTGACTATGTGTATAACTTATAGGTCATATTTTTATGTTATAATAGTGCTCTTGTAGTTTGAGGATATGAGAAGAGTTTTGAGTGTGCATATGAGGATAGTTTGAGTGAAGGAGAGAGATTGTGGCATGCCTATGTGAGAGGCTTGTATGATATAAAAATCAGGTTTGTTTAGGCGTTAGAAATTAGAGATCCATCATTAGGTGTTGAAGACATTAGTTTGAAGGTGTAAGTGTTTATTTCATAGGTGGGTCTAAAAGACTTGATGTTCCATAGGGGAAGTTACTCCTTGTGGAACAAATGTTTCACTAAATTTTAGTCTAAAGGACTTGACCAGTTTCTAGTTTGTAATACCTTATAGGACAAGTAGTCCAAGTATTTCTAGGCTTGAGAGTGGATTTTATTCCCTAAAAGGGTTTCCCATGTAGATCTTGTGTTGTTTATGTGATCTTATTGTATCCTTCTTGTTCACTACTATGAATTATCTATATGCTTTATGAATTATTGTATTGAATGCTTAAGTATTTTAAGGGCTTGGAGATTGAATTGGATTATTGGCCACCATTGATTCACCCCCCTCATAGTGGATTGTACCTCTAAAACTGATTTACATGTTGCCCATAGATGCCTCAATATGATTTATTTGAATAGAATGATGTAAAGAGGTTATTAAAGATCTAAATCCTAATACCTACCCCTATAGATGATCCACCTAACCCTACACCTATGCCAACTAGGTTAGGGTTATTAGATATGTCACTCTCTCTTAGGCCTATACTTATCCCATCTATATCATGATCACTAGATGTTTAGCTCTCACCTCAACTAGGGTTTTCCATGCTCGTGCCTCTCCTACACTCACCTCTGATGGTGGTTGCATCCCCTCTTTATGCACTTGTAACCACCTCACAACCTATCCTACTAGTCTAAACTAGCTCACTTGAGCTAGGGCAAATAGTACCATGGGATCCTCTAGTGTAGTGGGGTTGTACAACATTAGTGCCTCATCTAGGATATCATGGAGTGCTCTCCTCATTAGCGACCCCTATTTGACCACCTCATCCTCTACCACACCTAAAAAATTCAAACTAAATATATATTAGATTACTGATATATCTCAAAAATATATTTATCTCTAGTATATCTCAAGAAAAACTTAAGAACAATTTAATCATCTTTTTTTACCTATCTGTGTGTCATCCTCTACTCTCTCTCTATCTGCATGACTACTAAACATGGTCTCAACATCCATGTGGCCTCCAATAACCTCCTCTACTAGTTGCCTCCTAAAAAAAATCATGGATTCACCACTCATACCCATCTCAGGCTATACCTAAGTGGCCTATCTATCATCTAACTCTACTCTATCTTACCTATTGGGTCATCTAGGATGGTGATAGTCTCTATTCTCTCCTACTCCTAATACCTCTATTGACATTATAACCATGGTAGTCATTTCTCATCTTATTGTAGAGTTGGTAGTGGTACTTCTAGTACTCCTATCTATGAAACCATCTCCTCCCGCTCTACTACATATCATGCTTGACTAGTCTATGGTCTTTCACACCATGGCCTAAGTGTCATCTTAGCAATTAGTGGCCCTAGTCCTCCTCTCCCCATGGCTCTCTCACATGTTAAACCCAAAATATGGGCACCACTATTAGTTCCACTGGGTGAGGTAAGCCCATATCTCTTGGTACTCATGCCAGTAAATATGGTTTTATCCACTAAGTATAGTGACATATTACCTATGTCCATGTTAAAGCTGGTACTACTATATCCTAGCTATGCCATATCATAGCAATGTGCCCATACAAATACCATACTATGTCCACTTATCTAATCATCCACAACATTGGCACATGTGGAATGGCTCATGCTGCCTAGTCTTGTCTCCATGTATGAACTTAAGGCAACCTATCATCGATCTATGAGGCAACCTAGTTGATTGATATATGGGGAACCTCTTGTATATTCATGCCATCAACAATATAATCAATCCCACTAAATTTTTCCCTCTGGACAACATTCCATAAATGTTGTGCATGAGTTATACCCAAATGATAGACCCCAAATCATATATCACTCTCTCCTTTAATATCATCTAGCTCAAGGCTATCACAAATAATGGTACCTTACCATCTTACTTATGGCACAACACTCATGCTATCATAAATCTTATCATATCTTTTTGGATGTCTAGAATCTGTAATGTATATACATCAAACATGTTCACCCTTAATCCTAGGTATATCCTCTTTGATCCTATCACCCATATGGCTAAGGCTCTCCTATCTTCCTCACTATTAGGTACTCTTATGACTATGAGTGTTCTTGCTATGGGCAATCCTAAGATGCCATGCACATCCTCCAAGGTGATACCCACTTCTATATCATCCCCCTCCACCTCCAACTTAAAGGTGTTAGTCAATCATTCATATCATCCCAAGAACATGACTAACAGATCTAAAATTAGAGGTATCCTACACATGTCTAGTATGCCTCTTAGACCTACAACAATTATTCTATCTCTATCCTTTATCGATAGGCACTCCAGTAAGTCTAGGAGCCCTGATGCATCCACCAAATTCTAGAATCTCTAATGCTCTTACAACTAGGAAATTAAAAAAGATGTATTAGATCCTCCATGTCATATGTAGTCAAAATACATTTTTTTATTTTAATATATAAAAAAAATTGCTTTAATTTATTCAATTTTAATCAATTTGACCTATTCTTAGCCTACTCATCCCTTTTATCCCTCACTCAGTCATTTGGGGCCCTCCTAACACTCTTTCGACTACTTGTACACATTTTTGTACTATTTTGGTCCTTTGGTTACACACTAGTTTGATGAAATTTCCCTTTTTTAACCTAGTTGAATTAAAATATAAATCAACCCTCTTATTTTATCCCTCTTATTATTACATTATCATACTAGCTTTTTTTGCTCAATCCGAAACAATGTACTTAGTCGATAGTCTAGAAACTAAACTATGTTAGCATAGACCTACTAGGTCAGTAGTATGGATTTTTCCACTTTTTCAGCTTACTAGGTCAACTGGGTCAACCTAGTTATTTTTCCCTCATAACCCCTTACATTTTGTGAAATAAGTGCCTTCCAACAATTATTTCCCTAAACCCTTTAAACCTATTTCCCTAAATGGTTTTTTCTATACTTAGCATCTATTTTGAGTTCATTTCAATGTCTAGAAATGCTATAAATTTAAAAATAAAAAAATACACTTAAAATCATTAAAATATTAAAAAATTGGCTTGAGATTCTCAGTTGCTTACCTATCCTACACTTGTTACCACCTCTAGAGGTCCCTCTCATCTAGCCTATTGTCTCTTTGCCATTCTAGCTCGTTTCGTCTCTCAGAGCTATTTTTCTCTCCTTCAAAAGTCAAAAATAAAAAATGACTTACATTTGACCCTATTTAAAAACACTTTTCAAAATTTTAAATCTTTCAATTATTTTTTGACAGATTCCTTGTTTTACCTTTATCTTTGTTTCTACTAATCCATTTTTTGAACCATAAAATGTTCTAGAATGATGATGATGTAGAAAATATTTTCCACTACTAGATGCCTATCTTCCAAAACTTTCTACTGTTATTTATTTTTTACACTAACTTCTATAGGTTCACCTAATGTTCTTCACATTGGATGCCTTCAATTCTCTTAGAGTCTACTTCTTTATCTACATCACTAAGGTAAGTAAAAGTATGTGTTTTTCAATTATATCCTTTCATTTATCTTTTTTTTTCTTAATGCATTTTACTTAGCATCAACATTATGTGTTATCATGTTCTATTCTTGAAGTACCATCCTGTGTTGCACTCATATGACATGTGATGAGGTTCAAGTGGGGCATATATATACACATAATATTTTCAAACTTTTATTGATTACTAATACTTTATATCTTGTAAGAACCCATCAAGTCTCAATCTCTCTATGTGCATGCCTTAAGGGGTGCACTAAGAAGGGGGTGGATAGACCATTGGTGCTTCACAAGATTTTTGTCCCTTTTTCCACTTGTTATCTACACACTTATCTCCTGAAACTATTATCCCTAAGCTTGATCTTCTCTATTGTACCCTTTCCAGTCATTTGATACCTTTCATCTTCTTATTCCTCACCTTAATTCCATTTTGTTAGTCAACTTTACTAGGTCAATTGGGTCAACCCTATATAATTTTGGGTTATTTTCACTTATGAATTAGTTTGGCTATGGCCAACCTAGCTCATGACCTAGTGAATTATTATTTTAAATTGTGCTAGGTTAATTGGGTTGACCCTATTGGCTGATATTTTTGGAAGGGTTAAGGATCAAATCCACCTATATATACAAGCTCATTTACATCATTTATGAGAAGAGAAGAAGAAGTAAGAGCGAATGAACATCTTCTTATTGACAAGTTTACTTGAGAAGTAAAGATTAGGGTTCCATACTTTCTTTGGAGGTATGGATCTTATCTTGTGGATAAGTGTTTTGGATGCATTGATAGGTTGTGTAGCCTAGAGCTAATTTGTCTTTGTCATCCTTACATACATCTCTTGTGAATCACCTTGGTCAAGGGAGAGATTGAGGCTCAATGGGTTCATCTTCAAAGATAAGTATTCCTAACTTTTTTTCCTTTGTAAGAGTAGATAGATATGCATTTGCACTTATCTTATATGCATTAGGATTCTTTATACATTAATGTGAGTGTATTTCTCTTATGCATGTTTACTTTTATTGTTTCTAACCCCCACATTGTGCCACAGGCTTTGGTGACCACAAGATTATATTTACATTACTTATTAGTTTAGGTAAAATATCAAAATTTAGGACCACCTTAGGGTTATTGCATGATTGTGTTAGATTGGAGGCTTTGGAACCCTTCTTAGCATGGTTTATTACAATAAGAGATCCCCTAATTAAATTTAGCATATCCCCATATTGGTCATGATCCCACTTAAAAAATGTGTCCCCAATCATACGTGTATGGTATGATTTATCTTCTCTAACATAGGATTGATTTATAGACATGATGCATTTTTTATTACATATAAACTCAATCTGAAGAACTATCCAAAATATCATAAACAATTTTTTGGATCTCAAGAAGCAAATGGGTAACATTTTTGAGATCTATAACATAAATTATAGCTTATAAAGATACAATAGACCTTTCAATTGACCTAGTAACAATAATTAAACCACTTTGAGAAAACTACCCAAGATTATTATTTGTAAAATGGCCTTGCTTAACTAGTACCGAGTGCATAATACTTCTAGACATGGAGAGATTAATTATGTTGAGTTATATCATGCATTTGAGGCTATTCAAATCCAAATATAGGGATTAAAAATGAATCCCACTGATGGAAATAATGTTAAGTGTTATGATAACTCTAATGACACATCTAGATCACCTAAATCAGTCCTTATGGTTGAGGCTTATGAATTTCCTAGCCAAGATGAGAATGAATCTGAAGATAATATTGAAGAGGTGCATACCTTCCAATAGAACCAAAGGATAAATTACACCTTGAGAATAAAAGGTCAAAACACACCTTAGATAACTTCTATCCCACCTAATAAATTAGATACTCCTCTTGATGGTAGGATAAAGAATAAACCTCCACATCCCAAAGGTAAGGAAAGTCAATCATCAATAAAATATCCATACACAACATCAAAAGGTGGATACAATAGAGTAGATGACATGAATAATATCAAGGTAAATATAACATTGCATTAGTTCAAAAAAATCACTAAACAACATGATGTCCTATTGAAATCCTTAAATGAAAAGCCTATCTCCAAGAAAGTTAAACAAGCTCATGCTAACATGGTGATGTACAAGATTAAGCATGAAGTTTCACAATTCTTATTAATTATTATAATATTTGGTAATAATTTCCATAATTTCTTACTTGATTATAGTGCTTTAGCTAATACTATGCCTCTAAGAATTTGTGAAAAAATGGGGTTAAACCTAGTCAAATCTGAAAAGGTAGTGGTGCAACTAGATAAGTCAAGAGTGAAGGTAATTGGTGAATTATTGAATATTCCTATGTAGCTATCCCACGATCCTCAAATATAGTAGTTCATTGACATTTAGGTCATCAATATATTGGAAGCCTATGTATTATTACTAAACTATGACTCAACTAAATCTTTGAATGGATACATGTCCACAGATTGCTCTCACATGTGGTTACCCTAGTGAGAGATTCCAAATCAGATCAAGATCAATAGGGAACCCAAGATGAAATACATGATTACTAAATACAATTCCAAGAATGAGAAGGTAAACTACTAATCCTATGTCTTGGGTGTTTATACTCCAGAAACCACTAACAATGTTGTAGGTGACATCAAGGTGGAGGGAAAAAAATAAAGGTCTTTGGATGTTGTACTTTGATGGTGCATGAGAAAAATAAGCTTCAAGTGTTGGGATTATCATAACAAATTCCAAATGCAAAGATTATCTATATTCTTATAGATTATAATTCTCTTTCACTAACAATTTAGCAGAATATGAAGCCCATATTTTAGGACTTCAATTTCTAATTAAACATAAGGTTAAAGAACTGTTAGTTTATGGTGATTTTGAACTAGTTGTGAATCAAATTAGAATTAGATATCAATACAAGCTTTCTTAATTAAGAAATTATAAATTTACATCTTGGGATTTAATCAATTATTTTGACTCATTGAATATTATTTTCTTACTTAGGGAACAAAATCAATTAGCAAACACATTAGCCTCAATACCAAAGAACTTGGTGCCTCCAAAGGCTTTAAACTTACAATAATTATTGTGGAGATAATATCATGCCCCTCAGTGCTAGATAACATCAATCACTTCCAAGTATTTGATGATGACCAATAGATAATTGACTTCTTATGCAATAATAGTGTGTTCAAATCTCATATCATTGATGAACAAGACAAAATTTTTGAAGAAATATTGAAGGAAAATGAAGATAGAGTGATACATCTTAAATAAAATCAAATCCCTAAAGGCATGATCTCTTTGGAAAGAATTATTGACCCAAAAAAGCAAGGAAATAAAATTAATCAACTTAAAGTGAGTGGAAAGGACTACAAGCAAGTCAACTTGGGAAGTCCTGAGAATGAATAGAATGTCAACATTGGTCTAGTTTGTACCAATGAATAATTGAAGAAATTTGTTTCCCTCTTAACTAGATTCAAGGATGTTAATGCATGGTCATATGATGAGCTCAGGTTAGTTGACACCAGTGTGATTACTCACACTATCCCTTTGAAGGAAGCATGTAAACCTTTTAGGCAAAGATAAAGACTAATAAATCTAATGTTGGAACCATTTATTTACAAAGAAGTGAATAAATTTCTTGATGAAATGATAATCTTCCCTATACGACACTTGACATGGGCTTCAAACCTTGTTCCAGTATAGAAGAAGAGTGGAGAAATCAAACTTTGTGCTGATTTCTAAAAATTAAATAGATCTTCCAAAAAGGATAATTATCCCTTGCCATCTTTAAATGAAGTCATACAACTAGTAAGTGGCTCTGAAATGATGTTATTCTTGGACAAAATTTTTTAGGCTACAACGAAGTCCTGATGAACAAGAATGTTAAGATGAAAACTACCTTCATGACTAAATGGGGAAAATTTGATTACAAATGGATTCCATTCAAACTAATCAATGTAGGAGTAACTTTCTAGTGAGAAATAGACCATGCATTCCATGGATTGATAAGTAAGTTCATTATTATTTACATGGACTAACCTAACTATTTTTTATAAGAACATGGGAGACCACATGATGCATCTAAAATAAGTGTTATATAAGTGTAGAAGGCATGGCATTTCCTTGAACCCTAAGAAAAGTATCTTTTGTGTGACTAAAGTTAAATTATTAATACATGTGATTAATCAAGAAGGTATGACCATAGACCTCAATAGGATCAATGCAATTTCAAAAGTAGAAATTCTAAATAGCAAGAAACAGTTATAATATTTCTTTGGAAAAATCAAATTTGTAAGAAATTTTATTTCTAGTTTTGCACAAATTGTGAGGCCACTTAACACCATGATGAAGAAGGACACAAAGATAGAATGGATGAACAAAACAAAAAAGGCCTTCTACGACATCAAGGATACTATTGTTCAATCTCCTATTTTGATAAGCCCTAATTTTAACAAAGATTTATATTTGTACTCTATTACTTCTAATCTTACTATTGTTGTTGTCTTAACACAAAAAGAAGATGATAAAGAGAACCCCATAGCCTTCATGAGTACTAACTTAAAGAATTCAGAGCTAAATTATCCTATTCTAGACAAGCAAGCATCTACATTGGTGAAGGTTGTAAATAAATTTAGACATTACATCCTTAGGAATAAGACATACACCATAGTTTATGATCCATCTATTAAGCTAATGTTGGGATAGAATAAAATTAGATAAATAAGAGGGAAGTGGATGACCAAGCTTCAAGAATATGACTTAGAAAAAAAGTTTCTAAAGTTAGTAAGAGGGCAAAGTCTAATCCAACCCATTGAAAACACTAATCCCTAAAGTAAATCAAGTACTTGGTGGATATTGGTACAAATATATTATTCATTGTTTGATGCATGGAGTATGTCCCCCATACATCAAGAAAGAACAAAAAAATCACTTAGATTAAGATCATCTCACTTCATGATCAAAAGAGGAGTCCATTACAAAAATAACTATGAGGGAATCTATCTAAGGTGTGTTTCCAAATCTAAAGAAATAGAGATCATGGATAATTTCCATGATAAACTAGGAAGTGGTCACCCTTCAAGGTGTACCACTACACATAATATATTAAGGGTTGGCTATTATTGGCTAACCATATTCAAAGATGTACACACTCATGTATGAACATGCCACCAATGTCAATTATTTGACTGAAGGGAAGTAAATGCAACCATACCTTTACAACTAGTAATTAAAGCAAAGCCATTCATGTAATGGGGGCTCAACTTTGTGGGAGTAATACACCCCAACTCCTTGGTGGGACACAAGTTTGTACTTACCACCATAGACTATTACACTAGGTGGACCGAAGTAGTGGCCACTAAAAATATCATAATGGTAGATGTCCTTAAGTTCCTAGAAAAGAATATAATAACTCTATTTGAGACAACCTTGTCTCTAGTGTCTATAATGGCCTAGCCTTTACCTCAGTTGAAGTCATTGAATGGGTGTATGATAACTTGATAGTCATCAAGTCTGCATCAAACTACTACCCTTAAAGTAATGGAGTGGATGAATCCACTAATAAAAACTTGATGAATGCTATCAAGAAGTTTACAAAAAAGAAACCAAGAAAATGTTAGTCTGTACTATAATTCACTCTATGGGTAGATAGTACTAGATACAAACAAGCAATCAAAGCATCCTCATTCTTACTAATTTATGGGAAGTAGCCTATATTTTCCATCACATTAAAACTGCCCACTTATGAATTCATGGCCTAGTACATTGAAGATGATGAAAGAGTGAAGTATTGTATCCTAAACATCATCCAAATGGAAGATGTTAGAGATAAATCTTTTAAAAACTTTAATAAGCATCAATATGTTGTGAAAAGATGGTTTAATAAGTGAGCCAAAGTTAAAGTTTTCCTAATCTTGGACTTAGTCTTATTGTGGGACAAGGCCCATGAAAAAAAGGGAAAACATGATAATTTTAACACCCTCTAGATTGGACCCTATCAAGTACCAAAGATACTTGGTGAAAACACATTTAGACTCAAATATTTTTAAGGAAATGACTTAGCCTTGCCTATCAATGGGTAATGTATGAAGCATTTCTTATTTGTTGCTCTATCTCAAATCCCACAAGGAGAGTAAGATTATTTAGAGTTAGAGTAGGTAGGAATAGAATAGTTTTCTTTTCTATTTTGTCCTTTCTTTCTTTTTACTTTTCTTTCCTAGCTTTATTTCTTGTTGCTTTCTTTCCTACTTTCTTGCTTTTTTTCTTGTTTGTTCTTTCTTGCTTTTCATTTATGTGTTTATTTTCTATTTTGTGTTGTATCTTAGAAATAAGTCCTCTTCAATTTATGTTAACCTGATCTTAAAAGGGGAAGAAGGGATTTCTGACCTTAAACATTGGTAGTCCAAAGTTTGGAAGCCTTTAACATTGTTTTGATTTAGAAAAGTTAGGCAGCGTTAACTAGAAATTGGTTTTCTTATGAAGATCTTAAGTTACTTTGAAGCTATAATATAGTTCAGATGATTGAGAACTTGAGAGTTTAAACCTATATAAACCATCATATTGTCACTCAAATTCACTAAATGAGTTACCTATGCATAATTTTCTATCTAAGAGGGGAAAATGTTTATATTATGTCTTGACATAATCCTTACCCCTAGCTAATTCTAGTTTCCAACCATTCTGGTTTATGGACATAGGTATTAAAAAAAATATGATACACCAATGAGGTGCAATCATAAAATACTTCATATTTTATGAATGGTGATTTAGGTGATCTTTATCAGGGCTATGGATGCCTGACTGGTAGTAGAGCAAGGCCCAAAGTGGAGCTAAAGGTATCTTTATAGGGGCTATGGATGCCTAGCTGGTAGTAGAGCAATGCCCAAGCCATCCCAAATTTGGCAAAGCATTATTATTTAAATCTAAATAATTCCTAAATAATTTCAAGTTTTTATGTCTTAAAGCTTGAAAGTTACCATTTCTAAACCCAATGGCAATGGTCAATGAATTACAAAGCACACACATGATATGATTGTCTACAAGATTTAAATTCTATTTCCAGATGGTAAGCTTTCATTTAGTTCTAAAAAATAGCTTGTATACTAAGTAAAAGTCCTAATGAGATAATTAATTTATGATTCATCTTTAAATAGAGGATCTAGATTTTAACATTTTGCAATGTTTCTCCATAGAGGTCACCATTTGTTGATTAGCTCAACTACCCCCTATTCCTATAATGGAGACCCACATATTTTAAACTTTCCAAAATTACCTAAGATGCCAAGCTTGCTAAGCCATTTTATCCATAAATAAATTGAGTTAATACTTCCTAGCAATTTTTGGTTAATTGTTCATTTCACACTCAAAAGTATTCAATTTATTGCAAATGTTCTTCAAGTTCCATTCAAGTAATAGGCTATTAACTGTGAAACCATTTGAAATGTGAATACCAACCTTCATCAAAAGTGTTCTACCTAGTTCTCTAATGAGAATGAACATAATTTATTTTTCCAAATCCTACTAGACTGACCTTACATCCTATTTAAAGCATTTACTTATGTAATTTTCCTTTAAATTAGCTTCATTTTTCTTATAACAGGTATTTGATGTTTTCCAAAGTCTAACTTAAATTCTCACCTGACTTCGTAAGATGTTAAAGTTAAAGTGGTAATTTGAGATAACTTATGAGATGTCAAATTTAATATTGCAACCTAAAGAGGATAGAAGTCCACCTCACCAAATTTTGTAATGCTTCAATGATTTATCACTCCATGCATGACACTTTTCATGAATTTACAAAGCCTACTAACCATGTGTCACCATCCTGAAATCTTGTAAAGGAGTTAGCCATTAGAATTCAAATCCATAGGCTATATGTCAATTTCCTAGCCCATTCGAGTAAGCCCATTCAATCCAAGTTGCCATGTGTCCTTGTTATACCCAACCAAACTCAAATAACCTTCCAAAGTTATGTGTGTTTGCTTCAGACTCATTCAAGACCAATATGTGTCAACACTAAATTACATTTGATCCAAAGCTCACAAAAGCCCACCAAATAAACACATAAATACACCTGAGCCATTTGATCAAGGATTGATGATATCTAGCTGTCCAAGTACCTTTCAATAGTGATAAGTGGTATAATAAAGAAGAGAAGCTTGTAAAAATGACATGTTCTCCTTCAGACACATGTGATGATGAAACTTATCATGCCCACACTTATTCTATCTAAAGAGTCAATAGATCACCTCTAAAGGCCCACCAAAATGATATATGTCCCAATTAGACCCATGAGATGATGCCACATGTCATTCTTTCAAAGCTTCATCCTCATCCACCAATATTATGACCTATCATTGCCATAAGTGGAATATAACTTGAGCATCATTAAAAACTAGCATGAGGTGCACACTCTAGACAAATTCCTAGCCTCATGGGTAACTGACCCAAAGGGGATTGTCTAAATGAATGACCAGGGGGGCCTACCTATCCATCAATTCAAAAAATGGGTAAGGATTGGCATGGCCTTATTAAATAGGCTATTTGGTAATGCACATATTATATATGTATACATAAGGATGATCCCACTGCTGTAATTAATCATGGAGGATCAATAGATTCCCCTACTTGGAGATATTATTAATGAAAATTTTGCCGCTACTATGAATGACACATGTAAAAATGGAACTCCATTCTATATGATGATCTATTTTTTGGATGTTATTTGTGCAATAGTGTAATTGGGTCCAAATACATGGTCCCCCAAGAAGCAAAAAGTTATGATCCAATCATTCTCTGCATTACAAATCCACTACTTCAAGTAGAATATCAAGATAATAGTAGAGGATTTCTATCCCCCTATCTACAAGTCAATCATAGAATGTGAAATACAAAGGGTGCCATTAGAATTTAATTAGGCACTAAGAGACATAGGTAGCTTCTATCTCTACCCTAATTATATAGTCATCCAAGTAGAAGGGGTAATTGTAGCTCCCCTCAGGTTACTAAGGTATGTGACAATCAAGTTGGTAGAAGAGGAGATGACATATCAAATGATCCATGGAATTTATGACCTCTTCAAGAAGAATAATAATACCCCCCCACAAGGCTCCTTATTAGCTAGGGAGAGCTAAGGTAAAGTAATGGTAAGATGTAATAGTGGTAGTGAGGCATAAGGACTCATACCTATTGACCAAGGCCAACTATATAATGTGGGATCCAAACCAAGTCATTTCCAAATACCTCACAAAGTTCAAAATAGATGTGTATTTAGAATACAAGCATTAGGATGAGGTGCATGATTAGATATACTTCAATGTAATGAATAATGAGGTATTTATAAGAAATGATGAAAAGAATAATATACCGCTTAATGTGAGGCTTGACCAAGAAAGGAGAAAAGAAGACATATCAAAGCCTCAAATCCCACCAACTCATGGGATCATGTTCAATGTTGATTATGAGAAGGAAGAAGAAGATTATGTTCCTCTTATCAAAAATAGACCCTACAGGCCCCCACTTTAGGCTACTCCAAGTGGGTAAGACATGCCTCTAAGCTCTAAGCAAGGAGATTCAAGTAGTCAGCCTAACACCTCATAATAACCTATAAAAACCATTGTATTTGTTGAGGAAACTTCTATATAAAACTTGGGCCAGTGAGGTCCCAATGTCATTGATCTTGAGGAAGAGTTCATACAAAGAATAGAAATTTTAATGGAGGGATTCCACTAGCTAGGAGAACTATTGAAAAAGTATACACAAGGAAAAAGTCTCCCAAAACCATAATGAGAGGAGTAATGTCTCCTTTATTAGCTTCCCGAACTCCCAATGTAAGTACTACAACATTTGCTCCCTTCCATATTATTAGAACATTCATAACTTTTCCTACTTCTGATACTGCTCACACTCCCATGTTCACATCCCCCATCACTAATTCATTTGGGGCAACTATTACCCAATTCATCTTCTATGATGCAACCAAAATTCCACCTCCATTGAGCTCCAAAATCACTATCATTATCCAAACTATGGGTTCTACCCCTTATAAAAGCACCACTACTAGTGCATCACTCACCCTTGGCTCCATTACAACCACTAGACCACTTAAACCCATTCCAAAATCATTCACCTAGCAAAGGCCACTTCACCACACTATAGAAGCCAAAATGATTGGGATATCAATACTACCCACATTTATATTCAATATGGGTCCTACTAAATCATTATTTGATCTATTGGGGAAATTGGATCCAACTAATTTATATATTCTAGATATAGCCTGAACTTCTTCCTCTTCCCAATCAATCCCACTATAACCACATCCTATTTAACTAGTATCTACAACCATCCCAAATTGGGTAAGAAACATGATGTAGACAATAAATTAGGGTAGGCCTTAAGTAAGCCAAGATCTAACCCAAATCAGGATGAGGTTTGACCCCACCATTAAAACCATGAAGAGGTTATTTCAGAGACAAGTGGAGTAGCCACAATCAAAATTGACTATGATATATGAGAATGAAGAGCCACTCTTCACTTTGACAAAGAAAAGGAAAGATGGTCCTAGATTGGTGTAAGAGTATGCATAGGATCCTATATCTAAAATTTAAGCACAGGCAGAATTGACTATTGCCTTGATAAAAGGGATGCAACAAGAGTTAAAGAGGCTAAAAGAGTAAACATTGCCCATTATGCTAGAAATCACTTTGATTTAAATAATCAATGTTGTGATCAACATTTTCAACCTCTATAAAGCTATGAAGAAGAGACAAGGAGGTGGGATCTACCAAGCCAAGGTGGTCATGAAGCTTGATCAAAGTCTTACACTCTACGACACCAAATTAGTAAACTTGGTGAGAGTGACAAGAAGCAATAAATTTCCTAACCTTAAAGTTTTGCCTCTTGAAGACATTATGCTTGCATAGATCATCCTCACGAATAGGAGGATTATTTTGAAGACATGGTTTGATAAACTCAAGGATACAAACACATCCTTTGAGAAAATTGAGTTCAAGATAACCCACTTATTGAAGGACACCATGATCACTAAAGTGACCAAGCCTGACAGCTCCTTCATGGATGCTCAAGAATTTAGGGCATAGATGAAGGTATTAATCTCCAAATTCCAACATTATTTATCAATTTCCAAGACAATTTCATAGGTTTTAGACATTGTGGCATTTGCCAATCAGAGGTTTCAGAAGGCAAAGGAAATAAAGGAATCACTCAGGCCAATACTCATAGAGCATAACAAACTAGTCTACAACATACCTAATTTTTTTAGGCCCATGATCTTATACTTTGCTCAAATAGATAAATAATTCTAGGTATGTGATGAATTATGGACTAAGGAAGAGGCTGAAAATAAGTATAAGCAACAGTAAGCAAGCCAACAGCCACCTTTAGGCCCTTAGGAATATTTAGTTATGTTTTGTCATTTTGAATTGGGAATATTCCATTAAAATTTAAACATTCCATCCACTGGCTATATTTTCCTAATTTAACATGTCTTATTCATCTTGAAGCCTATAAGTATGGGTCCTCCCCTCATTTTGTAAGTTAGAAACAATTATTTGTAAGAATCAATATAAAAGAGTGAAAGAATTTGTGAGACTATTTGTAATGCTGAATTATTTGTTTTTGTGTTGTTGTTCCTCAATATTTGATGTTTGATTGTCTCTTTTCTTCTATTTAATATGTAAATTACATCTTATACATACAAATTTTAATTTGAGCTTAACACTAGACTAGCTAATTTGATAGTATATTTGCTCTATTTTTTCTCATTTGCAACTAAATGTGTTGTGCAATTTACTGTGAGTGAGTTATTTTTATACAAAGTATGTTGTTAGATACATTAATTTTCTTCCTTTGAATCTTCAATTGAATTTAGTTAGGTTTGAGCATTATGTTAGGTTTGGTAGTTGTTAGTTTGAAGTATTTGTCTTATAAGTTAGCAAAATTGGCATCTTCATTCATCATCAACACAATCTCTTTCTGCCCTACCTTACTCTCTCCAAGATCAACCCATGAATTACCTTAGCTTAGATCATATTGGATATATCCATTGTTCATTTAAATTTTGGGAAATAATTTTCAAACATTAAGATAATTCACAAAGATTATCTAGAAACCCTATCACTATATAACATCTATTGTCCCTATAACAGGGTCTACTTGCAAACTTTGAAGTGGTGATCACATCTATACTATTTTTTCTATTTCAAGAAATAGTTGTATAAACAAATGAACCCCCAAGTCATTATAATACTTTAAATTGAGTTTCTTACTTTCCACTTATTCCTTAGTGACATAAGAAGCACTAAATTTTATCAACACATGTTACCACTCAAACTACTAACTATGAGACTCCTTATTTCATGGCACTCAACCCATTTCTCATGCAAATTATAGAAGGTGAAAATGATCTTGAATACACGTCTAAAATGATTATCTTCATTAATGAAAATCCTCAACATAAAGGTTTGGATCCTAAATTCATTTATAACCTCATGATGGGACATCATATTGGATAATCCCATTCACCTTCACCTAGATTTTCCATAGGATTTAGGGTAAGTCATTTTATGTTGTCATTCATACCTTTACCTTATATCATGTCTCTTTATAACACAATGACTTCATCCTCCATGTCTTCCTTCATCTCCATGCCAAGTATTTCTACAAACATGGTAGGTGTGACATTTAGTGGGTCTCCTCAAAACACCTAAACTAATACCCAATTCCATACTAGTGATTCTCATTTTAGTAGTTATTCACATGCTACTAGTGCATGTCATTCTCCTTGTACATCTAAAACTCTTAATACTTCACATAATACTAATTCATCTAATGATATAATACAATACTCAAAATAGTATTCAAACTAGTCAATTACTATTAGAAACTCTTATCCAAATGGTTACTTTTCAAACTAATAATTCAAATCAAGTGATTCAAATACAAAACCAATTATTGTATATCCAAAACCAACCTCAACCTAATCATTAGGGAATGTAAAATCCTAATGCTGCCCCACTTCCCCTTACATGCACATGGTACTCTTATGCCACAACCCACACTTATTAACAAAACTATTAAACATTTACAAAATGAACTTCTTGTTCCTCAAATTGAAAACATTGATATAGGGGGCATAGTTCCTAATATTACTTATAATGGATCCATAGATCTAGCTTTGCATTTGAAAACCTTTATAAATCTATATAAATATTGGGTTAAACGTAATACTTTTTCCACCACCAAGCTCTTAGATAAAACCTTTTTAGGTGGTGCTTTAGATTAGTATAACCAACTTAAAACCCATTCTATCACTAGTTTGGAAGACCTAGTCAATGCTTTAGTCCAAGAATTACAAACTAGTGACCCTCCATAAAATAACCTATCACACTTTATCAACTATAAACAATTATAATATAAAATGACACAAGTATTCATTAAATGATGGAAATCCTTATCTTAAAAATATGAGCATAATATGTTAGATGAAAACCTCTTCAACTTATTCACTAATGTTATTCATCCTAAAATATAATACTGTGTTATGACCCTTTCCCCAAAATCCTTGGAAGAGGCCCTCAACCAAGCTAAATGTCAAGACTTTATTATACACCAATTTGAACCTTCACACCCTTCTATAGTAACTTAAATTCTTCTAAAAGCTAAAAATAGATATGTAAAAAATGATGGTGTTACAAATTCTTATGATTCCATACAAACCATCCAAGCCATTGCTCCAAACAAAACCATGGAGCATAATACTCCAATGTCAAATAATAATTCTCATCCTAGTTCTAAATTGTCTCAAGGAAATACTATCGATGTATACAAACCTTTTTCCCTAGTATAAATTCAAAAGTGTCTTCCAAGACCTTCCCATAATATCTTGATCTTATGTACCATATTAAACACTAGTGTGATCCTCATAAATTTTATTGGTTTCAAACTAATTGGGGCCATTCTCTTGAAACTTGTCACCAATTATTAAACTTTTTTATGGATTATCTCCTTTGGACCCAACTTTGATCACAAATCACTTATACATAAATGACAAAAAGATTATGAGATAGCAGATAAGGATCATGAAACTAAAACCAAGAATGAATATTTACATAAATCCAATGTTCACTTCATTATTTATAAGGATTTTCTTCCTAACCATCAAGATAACTCTATTCAACCTCTTACTACCAATAATGTTTAAACTATCATAGATCCTAACGTCAATGATGAGAATGTTGTTAACATGAATAACATGAGGTGAGTAGTTTCTTATATTAATCACTATTTGGCCTCAAACTATAATAATTTTCCAAAATTATGCATTGTTCAATACTCTTACCTAACCTATCTCATAGAATTAGGCCATGCAAAAACAATAAATATGCAAGTAACAACACCAAAAACACAAATTGACAATACTTATCATACCATGGATATAATTTCTACTCCCCCTACAAATAAGACACCTCAAGTGGATACCTGACAAACATTACTACATTTTTATTATACTCAACCATAAGAAATTACCAAATATTTAACCACATTGCCTAAGATAACACAAGTGCTTACAAGCAATCAACCTATCTAAACCAAACATACATTTTCATCATAAATTTCAATGTCATTCCAATCGACCTTAAAAATATTTACTCAAACATTATGCACCTCTATCCAATAATTATCTAATGGATTATGATGAATGGGATCCCTTAATATAACTATCACATCTCCCATATCATATTCCTTTATTAAAAATCATGATGAATTCACCTTAACATCAAAATAGATTAATGCAATTATTATTTGAAATGAACATCAATCAACCTCCACCCATGGGGAAAGAATATAATGTATTGGGATTTAAAGATAACATTCTCCATTAGTGTGAATAAATGTCTATCCATATTGATGAAATAGTGGACACTTCTTTTTCACTCAAATTTGTTATCTCTTCTATGATTCTCAATTACTTATTTCTTTGTGAAAATGATCCACCATTATTTATTAGTGTTAAATAGAATATATCTAAGTCAAATATGTTTTAATTGATGAAGGATTATACACTTATGTTGCTTCCATTTATTTCATCAAAATACTTGGATATTTTGAATGTAATCTTAAATCCATGCAAAACATATGTCAATAATACAATCAAAGACAAATGCCTCCATTAGGTTGCATTTGGCTTCCTATAATGGTTCCCCTAGTTTTAATATGTGTGAAAGTCATGTTATTTAAATTTTCACTCTCTTAGAATATCTTACTTGATCAAATTTATACATATCATATGACAGCAGTTGTCGTATTGGCATGCCAATGTGTTAAGTTTCCTTATAACAATACTATATACAACATTCAAGGAGATACAAACCATTATAATTTTGAATAATTCCAAGAATTTTTTTTTTAAATACCTACCCTTGAAACTTTACCTAACATCCCATTTTGTGAATCATAATGTTTTAATATTCCTTTCAACTCTAGTAGAGGTTATAATGGTCATCCTAAATTAATAGGAAACACACCACCTAAAATTTTAGATTCAAACGATGATAAACTAGATGTGATAAGTTTAAAAATAAAAACTTATGATCTCTCTTTTAGATTAATCTCTCAATTACGACCTTCTCTACAACCTCAATCTCTTCAATAACCATGTAATGACATTCTGATTACCTTAGTAAAAACTAGTAATTCCATTTACCATGCTTCCTCAATTAATAAAATAATTGATGTATGTACTATTGAACTTTATACTCTTGATTATGTGATGGATATTCTTTAAATGATCCATTATTAGTTGGTTTTTCTCAAGCTAAAGATGTAGAGATACTTATATATCATTCTTCTTTATAGCTTTTTATTAGTTCTTTCTCTTACTATAGTACCTGATATTAGTTCTTCATCTAATGTTCACATGTCTGAGATGCAACACACACACACACACACTAAACCTCTAGTCACTTTTGAACCTCTTCAGAGTATGCTCATGGACTATGCCATGTTGAAACCTTACCAATTTAATAGATTCCATGATTCTTCTAATTTACTTGGTTTAGAGCTGTAAGCTACACTACTTTAACATGTTGAGAGTAAAATCATTCATGTGGTTCAACCTAGTGTCAATATTATTCCAAGTCTCCTATTAGTTATGGCATACTACCTCTACCTAAACTTGACCCTTTACCATCACAATAGGAAGATGAGACTTATTATTATGGTTATTGGGATAAAGATTATATTACACACTAGCAACAATAGGCATATTATTATACCACCACAAATAGCCTACCTTTACCATCTACTACTAGACATATTTATTGCTATCATGGTACATGTAACCATTCTTCTCATTTTCACCAGCTCATGAAATACATTGATACATTTTGTATAGTTATAACATACCTTAAAGATAAGAATGTACCACTTGTAAAATTACTTCCAGAGTATATTCCTCAATATTGGGGAGGTTTATCATCTTTGGCATAAGTGCACTACACACCATACTAATATATTTCAAGTGCTTCAATAGCATTTTTTGGATTTTCCATGGCCTACAACTATATCATCTCAACCGCATGTTATAGGTCACTCGCTGAAGAAGGCTCCTCCTATTCCAAAAATTAGAACTTTACAGAGATCTATGGATACCATTAGAATTTTGACACCTATTACTCACATTAAGTATCCTACATGAGAGATATCTTAAGTGCATTATACTGATTCTAGCATACCTACCTTCTCTATAGAGATGATATGGGAAGATGTCTTTTCACTACTTTCTATGAATATTGATGAGACTCTAATTAATGTCATAATTTAGTTACATAAGGATATGTTAGATGTTGTTATGGATGACATTAACGGGAAGATTTTTCAGCATTTGTAAACACATTATGGTGTTTTTTCACATTATTATGTGATTTGGATTTTGATTTATGATTATATATGGGTATTTTTCTTATTTTTTATGTCTCACTTGCTATTTTCTCTTTATCTTCACATATTTTGATTTAAAATGAATATCTCATGGCTTAAATGTCCTTTTGCATATCTCATTGTTTATTTTTTCCTTAAAGTTTGCTTACTTTTATTTATGCATGTGTTATATTTTAAAAACAAAAAGTATGATAGTTATTATCGTGATTTGGTTCTTAAAACCTACATCCTTTAGTTATCATATCTTTACTAGATGATCAGTTAATAAGCATACTTTTCATTGTATCACTACATACATAGATATATTTTGATCTTCATTTATTCCTTATTATTCCCTTTTTCATACTAAGTAAACATAAGGTTAATACTTGAGATCAAATGTAAGTTTTTAGGTAAACCTAATTGTTTAGAAATACAATTAAATATCTCTATGGATTTTGTCTCATATAACCAAAGCCTATATCTCATTTATGTTTGTCAATTTATCACTCATGATTG
>JARHVA010002870.1:0-5000 GCA_037957365.1 Torreya grandis
TAAGATTATACAACTATTTTCACCCCCTTAGAACATGAAATTAAATTTTTCCATTAAATATTTTCATTGAAGAGATATTCAAGGCACTCAAAGATAAGAAAGGGTAGATAAGATAAGAACCTAATGAGACCAAAAGACTGTGATTGTGTAGACAATGGAGGCAGAGTGCTATGACGTCTTGAGAGTAGTTTAAGGGTGATAATGCAGTTAAAGAGACCTATTTTGATATAAAGTTGACAATTTAAGACATCATGAAGTAATAATAAGAGAGATAGTCTAAGAATATACAAATCCAATAATCTTAAATGAATATTACAAAGGCATGAGATATTAGAGAGAGTTTAAAAAGATTTAGGAATGAATATTTTAGGCCTAATACAATATAGAGCCTATATCAACTTGTTTAAATGGTGAAACATCTTCAGACCTCAACTTAGGATCAAAAACCTAAGTTCAATGTTCATAGATTGAAATAAAGATACAAGTCTCAGAATTTAAAAAATTTGTAGAATGGGAAGTTTACCTTAACTTCTCCAAAAAGAGACTTGGTTTCATACAATGTTATCCTTTGGTGGGAGTTTATATGAAGTTTGTTCAAGACTAGTAGTTTCATTTTTTAACCTATATGGAGATGTCACTTCCTAACATGAGATTAAGTTTTGAATTCAAGATAATATGATGGTGAATGAGTTCTAAAATTATTAAAACTTATACTAAAGATACTCAGTGACTACAGTGAAATTAAGCCAAAAGTAATGTGTAACTTGAAAGTGACCTACTAGTGCATTATTGGTAAGAGATGAGAGCATGGTCTCAAGGCAGGTGTGATTTCATTGAATTGTATGGAATGGTAGTAATTACCTATAGAGTAATTAAATGTGTGAATAAACATGATCAAACATGAATCACCACCTAAAATAGTCATTTGACTTACATGATTTCCATCTATAGGTTAACACAGTCACAAACTAGCATAAGCAATGAAGGATGCTAGTTAGTTAATGAATAGAGGTATAGAATGGAAATGAAAACATAGAAATAAATTTCAAAATGTTATTATAACACTTTATTTATATTATCATAATTATAAGATAGAGTAAGGAGTGATATAAACTAGGTTCTCAAACCTCAAACTCAGTCTACCAAAACTCTACAGACAATACACAGACCTAGAAACTAGTTTAGAGAATTTGAATGTTTGAGTCTACTAGAAGAATGGTTAGGGAATAAAAATTGGTAAATAGTTTCATTATAACCTTAAAAATAATTCCATGGTCTCATCTAAGTCAAACCCATAGGGTAAATTTCCTCTATTTTATCTTAGGGTAGAAGGTGCTCTATAAAGGACACAACTTACAAATCTTATACATGAATGGTCAAAGGATGAGTGTCAAATATTTAAATCATTATAGGATGTTTAAGTTTTAATTTAATGTGAAAATATATTTAAAATTGACCTACATCCATTATAACCACTTAGAAGTGGCCATACACAGACATATATATATATATATTAGGCCTATAAGGCCTAGAACTAGCCCTAAACCCTCGAAGTGCCTAACTTGATTCACATGATACTAATAAATAATTTAAGATCCTTAAGGGGAGAGTTTATTACTAATAATAATCATTGGTTTTCAAGGATCAACTCAAATTGGTCATTTTTGGTCTAACTTTCTCTTAGGGGTACCTAGAATGCCTAGTAAGATCTTGAGAGCTAACTTATTTTGTTCATATTTATATGGATGAGTTGCATGGTGTACCAAGAAACTAGTAATATTTGATTAGGGTCCTATAATCCAAATTAATGGTATTTTTTTTAAGTTTTAACATCTAACCTTTATGAATCATTGTTAATAACCCAAGTGACTTAAAACCCCTCCTAAAACCCTCTCAGGAACCTAATGGAGAAACGATGAATGGAAATATGTCCAAAAGGGTTCAATTCATGTGTAAAGTAATTTGGACCTATCTATCACTCCTTTAAGATATTTTACACTCAATTATTTTTATACTATCACTTGTATGGATAAGATAAAATCTAGGTTTTCTACAAGTTTTAAGGTGATTTATAAGTACATAATGGAATAGGTGAATGACATATCATTGTGGAAGGTTTTTTATAGACTTTTTATAACTCTTTATACTCACTTATCACCTTGTTTTGTGCATTAAAATCCCTCTACTAATCTATTTATTACAGGAAATCTTGAATAGGATAGTGAGAAGCAACATGATTATTTAAGTTAGAGATGAGAAGCATGGTTTGAAGTTTTCATTTAAATATATGATATACCAGAGGAAAAAAAAGGTATAAATGAGTTTTATAACAAATATGAAATAAACCTTATTGATTATGTTCAAGTCACTTAAGTGACAAGTGTGAAGATTCATGCCTAAAGGGCTAATGATTAACTACAAGAGAGTGAATGACAAGTGGTGTATATAAGTTCATCAGTCGAGGGGCATGTAAGGGCTTTCATAATCTAATTTATAAATTCCCAAGTTATAATATATGTGTCAATGTCTGTTATAATAGTTATTGTAACATTTTGTGAACTCCTCACAAAGAAGGTAGTTTCAAGAAAGACAATGAAAATATATATGTTAACTTCAAGAGGGTGTCATCTTTGTGTTGAAAACTTGTCTGAGAGAAATTCATAGAATATTTTATAAAATATTTTTTTTCATGTTTTAACTAGTTTCCAAATCTTGACACTTGGCATTGTGATTTTCCAACTTCACTTCTTCTCTCTCCTCTCCTATGATCTATATATGCAAGCTATTTTGGCCTTATAAAGGGATCCATAATTGGTATGGTGAAGCCATACTAGTTTTGACATCTTGATTTGTCTTTAAATAAAGTTCTAAATTTTATTTTTCCTCTACAACTCTTTCATAGGTATTTCAAGTAGTAGATTTGGATGACAAGTGATGAATGTCTTCTCATTGCTTCCATTATGATCTTGTATGCATTGTGTGAGTAGTAGCATCTATTCTAATAGGTCTCATGAAGTGTATGTGTTTTTTATGTGTGTTTGAAGTGTGAGAGAGGCTATAAGTTTCTAATATCAGACCTCATTTTCACCCACCTTTGTATATTAATAACAATTTGCCTCCATGTATAAACACTTATTCTAGAATAACATTGAGTAAAGGTCAGTTTTAGTAGTCTTCTTTCATAGTGCAGATGCAATTATGTTTTTTGTAATTATATGTAGTGTATCACCTTCATTAGTTTATTTTTATTTATGTTTCCTTCTTCCCTTTTCATCCCTAAGATTTATTAGTCTAGTGTAGTGTGTGAGCCTAAAAGATAAATCAAGGGAGTTATCCCTTTCAAATATAGAGATCTATCTCTTATAGTAGATTATCCAGTTGTAGAGATAGTTCCATGTTACCCCAAATTGGAGAAGGTCTACTTGAACTCTCTAAGGTGAAAATTTGGCCTATAAAAATTATGGCATCTTATATTACTCATCACACAAAGTCACAAAAGGTAGAGTGACCATATTTTCATCATAGTCAACCAAGATAAGTCTACTTTCAATAAACTCAAACAACCTACACTACTATCCTCCTACAATTTTCCTCTTCATAAATACCATTTATTATTATTATTATTTTGACTTATCATCATTAGGGTTACATTTCTTTATATCTTTTCCTATTAGTCATTAATCATAGTCAACTATACAAGTCCATGATCACTAGACACAAATGGCCTTTGCTACCATCCACTTATAATGGACCTATCCAAAAGGAATTTCAAATCATGATATTAATATTTAGCATGCATAATCACATATTTTTTATTACCATTATTAGATATCTAAAATTATCAACATAAATTCCAATTTGAGCTAAATTTTTTCTTACTAGTATATTACAAAAATAATATTTTTCCATATTATTGATTGTCTAAATCATAATTGTTAATTCTATAACATATTTATTAATATGATATATTATATTTTTACACCTATTAAAATCACAAACCTTTATATTTTATCAAAAATATGGTAACACACATCCCACACAAATCACCACTATAATCATTTCTTTCCAACTGTATCAGCCAACCCAATACTATTCAATTTTAATTGCTTTCAAAACAACTGCATCGACCATGACACAAAATGTGTTGATATAATTATTCCTCTTTTATTTAATTGAATTATACACCAACCATTATAGTGTGCCAATATAATTCTATTTCCATCACTGTACTATATTATCTAAATCTATAGAGTTCAATTTAGTCATGTTTCACCAAATTATAGCAACCTATAAGATACATTTATTTTAGTCATGTTTCACCAAACTATATCACTTAGATCAATATAGTTCATTTTATTTATGTTTGACAAGACTGTATGAACCTAGAATATATAATTAATTTTATTAAAATTTCACCAAGTTGTATTGCCTTGGCTGATATAGTTCATTTTAGTCATGTTACTATTGTATTATCCTAGTAGATATCGTACATCATAATTTTATATCACCTTCCAAAGATATCAACATCATCCTAGAAGCAAAATTCCCTAATGTAACATATATCTACACAATATTCAACATCAATACTAGGCCTATCAATATTGAGGCTAGCTTAAATCCACCTACATCCCATAAGTTGGTGCATATTTTGATACCTATCCTATTTTTATCACATACATTGTGGCTTATTTTGATGCCCACCATTTTATTAATACACATACTAAGGAACATATAACTACCCACCCTATTTTTATTTCATCCTTTAGGGTATTTTATGATTCCTAGCCTTAACCTTATACACATTTTGGGTGCATTCTATTATGCCCATCCTCATTCTCTTGGATTCTTGATCTCTTGTCCTTATCATGAGGTAGTAATCAAGAACCTTTCACATTTTACAGACATACAAATTTACCTTCAAGAAACCTTATGAGACAAATATGCTTGCAATTACATGATTTTATTTTATATTAATTATTATCATAAGCTATTACTTGTTA